>CM068487.1:26851130-26866130 GCA_034769265.1 Remorina albescens
CATTCAAATTTGAATAAATAAAATAATGTATACACTTTATTTTCCCCCTCTACATCTGGTGGGGCGGCGCCCCAGCGCCCCCTATGGACCGGCCGCTAAAAACCAGATTTAAATATTAGTGATATTTAAATCCGGTTTTTGATCTCGGCTCATTGACGTGTTTATTGTCCCTTTGATATAAATACAAAGACAAATTTCCTGTGCTGAGCAGAAGCCTTTTCACCTCATTAAATAGAATAAGTTTGAAGTCACTTTCTATTGAACGTAGTTGACTGAACTACACACGGCAGCAGGTCAGTGTTCAGTGTGGACTGATGTCTGATCCTACAGGGAACAAACAGCACACTTTAAACACTGCAGACATACACAGAGCTGAAGGTCTTCAAAGAGGAGAATTTAATGTTTGAATGTTGGTGTCTGCACGTGGAGGAGTGAGGACCTCACCTGGGAGGGGGCGGGGCTCAGGGTTGGTCGTATATTAACGATACGACCAAACTTTATTATTAATATTTATGATACGACCAAACTTTATTATTAATATTTACGATACAACCAAACTTTATTATTAATATTAACGATACGACCAAACTTTATTATTATCATTAACGATACGACCAAACTTTATTATTATTAACGATACGACCAAACTTTTTTATTATCATTAACGATACGACTAACCTTTATTATTATTATTTACCATACGACCCAACTTCTATCTCTGAGGTTTCTGACGGTCCGACTTCTATCTGTTTGTCTTATTTTATTTTATTTTTTTACGGTATGACTCAACCTGTAGGAGCTTTTTGTGGTGTGTCCATCCGGACTAAACTTCTGCTCCTCAAACTGAGTTACCAACTGAGCTTCTTTTCAGATTCCTTTGGAGACAGATCTCCACTTTTCCTGCTGTCGGTGGGTCAGAGGTTTCACTTTTCCGGCGGAGACCGACGTGTAAACACATCATGACGACCTGCGGAACTCACCGTGGGCTCTTCACTCTTCCGCGTGCAGACACCAAATAAGCCCCGCCCTAACTGGTTCGGTGTCAGTTTGATCCTCTAGCGGCCGTCCAATAAAAGCAGTCTAACGATGTCAGACTCCTCCTCGAAGTTCGGGGTATAAAAATCAGTTCAATAACTGCAGATACCAGATTAATGTGAACTCTCCCGGACTGTTTCTCCTCCTCAGTCATGGATCTGACCGCTTTAATCTTCCTGCTGGCTGCTGCTGCTGCTGCTCTTCGTGCTGCCGGTGAGTTGATTATTATCGATTATTAAAAAGTAGGTCGTGATCAGAAGTTTCAGCAGATAGTTCACACTGTCTGGGTATGAGTCTGGTTAATGTGCTTTACGCACCGTGTGCCAAATGAAACCGTCCTACTGAGAGAGAGATAACCTGTTAGAAGAGGCTCTACGATACTATCAAGAGGGAGGACAGGAGGGGTAAAAAGGTGCCTGCCTGTAGATGAAAATGGGTTCGATCCCTTAGGACCAGAGAGGTCTCTGTCAGAGGAGGACATCACAAAACAACATCACAAAACGACACTCGCACACAAAAAGCAAAGTCAGACTGCAGGTCTTCCTGAACCTCGTGTGGAATGAAGAGTGCCAAAGCCTCATTATTATTATTATTATTATTATTATTCGTCGTTGTCGTTGTGGTCTTCTTCGTCACATAACTGGAGTTTTGTGAGCATCACTGAGTAAAAAGAGATAAATGTGCGTACCAGATTAACCATAAGCAGCACATTTCCTCCCCTCACACAAAAAATAACCAATATTTTTATTCTGAAAAGAAACTTTTTTTTTTTCTTGCACATCAAAGGTCTCATTTACTTGTTTTTGTTGGTAAAATTTCTGAAATTTGATTTTGTTAAAAAAAAAAGTGTCAGTTATTACGATAATTTTTTTTTATTATTTCAAACAGGTTTATTTTTGTTGTCGTTTGAAATTAAATGTATCATAATAAATAGATTTTGTACGTTGCTGAAACATACGTGGTCCTCTACAAAGTGTTTGTGTGTCAGTATGAAATATTTTGTCAAGTCGTCTCCTTAGGATGCACAGAAATGTATTCATTTATCAACTGTCGTTTTAATAAATTTCTGTTTGGATCTGTAGCACACTGGTGATTTAATTCTGCTTTCCCATTTTAAGGTGAATCAAAACAGCAAGAACTTAGATCATTGAAGTGGCTCAAAATGTTATTTTGCTTCTTTAGGAGTAATAAAATCCAGAAGTGTGGGAAAAAAAGAGGGGATTTTAGTTTGTATGAAAGATAAAAAAAAAAAAAAGGTAAACTTTGATTATTAATAATAAACTAAAACATCCATAAATGAACTGAACCGAACCAAAAGTGCAACAGTTTGTGAATCGCTGGCTTCAGCTGCCTGTTGTACATTATTATTATTAATCTTAGAGGCAACACAAACTGTCATCTCCACAGACCCACACAACCTTCACCTGTGAATGACAAACCAAAATCCAACTCCCACTCTTTTGTCGGTTTATTTTTTTTCCTCATACAGACTCAGTGTGACTTTTCTGAGGCAAACGTCACTCGTCTGTCTCAACTAAAGACTTGATTTCTGTGTGTTTGCAGTGTTTAAATGTAAGAAGTGAGGGAGAACACCATGAAATATTTTAAGTATGACACGGACCAGGAAAGTCAGCCATAGATGGACCAAGATGTTGGTCGAGCCGGAGAAAGAATGAAACAAATGAAAAGTGGGAACTAATAAGTGAAATCAGGAGGTCTCCTCCCGTTTGGGAACATACAGAGTGTTTAAATGTAAGAAGTGATCCTCGTCTTTGTCTTTTAGAGCTGTTTGAATGTTGTCTGTTTGTGTCCACAGGACAGAATCATGTTTGTCACAATCAGCTGTTCCAGAAAGAAGAAGGTGAAACTGTTTCCATTCAGTGTCCTCTGGATCAACCTGTCGATCTGCAGAATGAGGTGATATCAGTTAGCAAACCGGACCTCAACCTGGATTACATCTCATATAGAGATGGGAAAGATTACACTGAAGACAACACAGACTCCAAAAGGTTTAGTCTGAATCATGAAGAGCTGAAAAGAGGAATCCTGAGCCTGCAGATCTCCTCAGTGCAGCTCAATGACAGTGGACTGTACACTGTTTATATCAGAGGAAGGAAAATTGTCTTTAACATCACCCTTCATGTTGGTGAGAGAGATTAATTTAATGCTGTCACTGTGTTTGGATTTATTTAAATTCTAAATGAGTCATTTAAAGTTGTACTTAAACAGTTTGTTTTTCCTCTGAAACAGTAAAAAAAGTCCAACAGACAGCTGATCACACGACCATCAGGACCCCCACCACCCCAACAGATCCAGGTGAATGTCTGTGGGTTGTTCTTTGGGTAGAAGATGGTCAGATCTTCTTGTTTCTGTTAAATCCTCAGCAGTAAACTACAGATGAATCAGCAGAGTCAGTAACAACATGAGAGTTTGTGTTTCATTCCAACTCCAAACTTCCTGATTTTCCTTCAGATCCAGAGGAGAAGGTGGATGTTCCTGCTGTTGTTGGAGGTGTTCTTTTGGTTCTTTTGGTTCTTGTGCTTCTTCTTATTGGAGTCTGGAAACGTAAAGAAATCAGTAAGTTCCAAAGTTCTGTTCTTTAACATTTCATCAGTTCATTTTATTCAGTGTTGTGGAGTCTAATTTGTCTGTAGCTGCTGTTGTGTCTCCTTTTTGTGTCAACGAGACGTTTCAACTCTAAACTTCTCAGTTTGTCTTCAGTAACCTTTGGAGGCTCAAAGACGTGAATCCATCCAATATTTTAGTGTGAAAGTTAAAGATTGGAGCCTGAAAACTGGAAACACATTTGTGTTTTACAACTTTGTTATTGTTCTGAACCATCGACTGTATTTAACACAAAGTTCCTTTGAAAAGCGTCCCAACCTGCTTTTCTTTGTCACAGAGATGAATGTGATGGGACTCAGAGGAAGAAGGAAACAAGAACCACCGAGGCAGCAGACGATCAACGGAGAGGCTGAAGGTCCAAACGGCAGAGAAGCTCTCATGAACGGTGTGTCCATACAGATGGACCACATGGAGGGGAATCAGGAGCAGCCTGGGGGGCTACAGGGGGGACAGGGACAGGACCAAAGCACCGGGGGACATGCTGATATTTCTGACTTGAGCTCCAGTTTGATTTTAACTGGACTGTCCTGAAATGAATAGTTTGGCCTTAACTGACCTTCCTCCATCAGGTCAATATTTCATTGATGTAAATAGTTTGTCAGTCCAGCACTGGAAGAGAAAATCAGCTGTTTTTATGTTTGTTTGTTTTTTATGTTTAAACTATTTTTTATGTGAAAACTATTGAATTCTATTTTTCATTTCTATATTTCTGTTGTAATTTTAAAACATCTAAATATTTAATGGAAATAAAAAACAATTTCTAATTTTAATAAATGTCTGTGTTTCATCTGAAAAATGATCTGAACTAAAAATTATTACCTGAATTAAAAACTTTTTTGTTTTCTTCCTACTGAGGCTCCCGCCACGGACTGGGGGTGGGTAGGTTTGACAATACATGACGTCAGGTCCGCTTGATCTGAGCCAATGAGAACCGGAGAATCCGTCCTCTTGACCAATCAGAGAGCGGCGTTGGAGGCGGAAGCTTCAATCTGGCGCCAGTTTGTGTTCAGTCTGCGGAGGACGACAGAAGAAACGGCGGCTGAGACACAGAAACCCTCCAGACCGAGTCCAGAAGAAGATTTCCTCCAACTTCTACTTCAGGTCGGTTTAATAAACACACGATTAATGACCAAACAAACCGATTCAGGCCGAAATCACGAAGTTTGGAGCTCCGGCCGAGTTGGCGCCATCAACCCGCCTCATGTTGTTGTTGTTGTTTCCTTCTTCTTATAAAATGGCCGTTTTATGTGAACTTTATCGGTGAAACAGGTTTTATTTACACCATCACAACCAGAGACTTCAACACGGACACTGAAACTTTATTCTACTCTTTTATTAGAATAAGAGCTCATTGTCTAATCTGGATTTAATATTTCATAAGTTCATCACGAACCTGAATGAAAGAGTGAGACATTTTCTTGATATTCATCATTATGATGATGATGATGAAACTACTCAGCTCTGCCAGCAGCATTATGATTCTAACAATATGTGGTCAGGACTGATGATGATGATGATGATGATGATAAAAATCTGAGGGGACTCATCTTTCCTGTTGTTTTCATTTGGATCATTGTTTTGTGTTTCAGGTCGATCTCAACATGCCCAGCACTCGCTCTCAGGGCCGGGTTCAGCCCACGCTGCAGTTCCCCCGACGCAAATCCTGCAGACCGTCATCCAGCTCCAAGACGCCTCCCATCCCATCGCCGACCACACCTGAACGCCAGCGCCTCGGCCCGTCCCTCCCCCAGAGATGTCCCACCACCACCGAGCAGCCGGCCCCCTCCTCACCCAGCGTCCCACCGCGGCTCCCCCTCAGCCCTCGCAAGCGCACAGGTGAGACAGGTGAACCAGAACAAACTGTGGATGAGCTCTCTGGTCGAACTCCAAAGTTCCAGTTAAACCTCCTAATGTTTTAAAAACAAGATCTAATCAGGAGCAGTTAAATATTAACATCAGACTGAATTATCCTGAATTAGTTTTTCCTTTTTTTTTTTTTTATGTGTTTATGTGTAAATTACACCATTTTGAGCAGCAGCTTGTTGGAGAATCGTGATTAAAAAGGAGCACGAAGGTTCCATCAAATACACTAAACAGATTTTCAGTCTTTCCTTTCTGGTGGATCAGATCAGATCTGGATCAGTCTGATCTGAGTTCTGGTGATTCAGAGTGCCGTCTCTTTGTGTTTACCTGAAGGTTTGAGAAATAATTCTGCATTTTCTCTCTCCAGGTGACGACAACGGCTGTAATCTCAGCACCGCTCTGCTGGGTTCACCGCCAAAGCAGAGCAAGCTGAATCTGGCGTCGCCCCGAAAACTGGGCTTTGACGAGAACTCGCCGGTCTCCGCTCGCCGCCAGCTGATTCCATCCTCCCCGCGGCAGCCACTGTCTCCCTCTGCTGCCCCGTCCCCGAGGCGACAGGAGACGCCTGCTGGAAGTCCGGCCTGTCAGCGCTCAGAGAAGAGGCCGCCGGTCACTCGCCTGTTTGGAGAGAGTGAGTGTTACATCAGAGCCACAGTTTCTGGTTACAGCTCCACCTGCGACTGCTGGAGGACGTTTCTTCTCTTTTATTCTCTTAATTGGAAATCAAACCGCAGCTACAAACAAAAACAACAACAATGATCCACTTTCCCATTCAATAAATATCTGTACACCTGTAGAGCATGATCATAGAACCTGAGGTGTTCTTTCTCTTTTTAGAAGAGATGCATAAAATACAAAAAAATAAATGTATGAAAAAAACACAACAGTCAGATAAACGGACGGTTCCTTATAGAAATCTATGTTTTCCATAATTCCCAAATTCCTCACATTTTGAGCTGGTTACATAAAGTATCTACAAAGACTGGAGGACATTTGTGACTCCCTGTTTCTCCTCCAGAGTCCCGGTTTCAGAGTGTGAAGCAGGCGCTCCACACCGCCGTCCCCGAGCGTCTCCTGTCCAGGGAGGACGAGCGGGCGTCCATCCGCTCTTTCCTGGAGGAGAAGGTGCTGCGGGGAGTCCCTGGAAGCCTCTACATCTCCGGGGCCCCGGGGACCGGCAAGACGGCCTGTCTGAACTCTGTCCTGCAGGACATGAAGGTAAGAGACACACGGAGCTCTCCTGCCCCCTACAGGACACCCCGAGTCACAGCAGAAACAGGAACCACCAAGCTGCTTCTGGACTGCTTTCAGCAGTTTCCTCTGTTCTGTTCTGTTCTGACGCCTCGTCCACATGAAAAAATATTATTTTTTTTTACATAAAAATCACAAACGTGCATTGAAACTTTGGACTGATGTCCTGCAGTCGTCTTCAGAGTTTCCTAAAAACAAAACCCCTCCAGATAAATTTGAACCTGTGACAGTCTGTTCACACAGCGTGAACAGCCTTTATGTCAAATTTATGTCACTTGATTCATCAACATCAACAGAAAATTTCTAAAGAAGGCGACGATTCACTCTACTTTTTCTTTTTCTTAGATTTTATAGAATTCTACATTTTGATAATAGATGACTGAAATATCTGGATTTGGACTGTTTGTTGTTGTTGTTGTTGTTGCTGCTGCCATCTGTGGCCTCAGCAGCTGATCAGCTGATCTGTTGTGTTCAGGCCGAGCTGTCGTCGGTTCAGACGGTGGTGGTGAACTGCATGAGTCTGAGAAGTTCCCACGCCATCTTCCCGCTGCTGGCCAACAAGCTGAGAGCATCCTACGGGCAGACGGGCCTGCAGCGGCTCCTGACGGCCCCGGGGCCCGCTGTGTGAGTAAAGGAAGCGGGGGGTCCCTTTTGACTTCTGAGACAGTTGAAGTTTCAACCCGTTTTTACTTCACCACCTGTGACAGTCCATGAAGATCCAGTTTTCTTTGTGCAGCTCGATTTGTCTTCGAGGTCAAATTGTTGTGGAACGGCCTCTGACTCCATCTTTGTTTGGTCCTCAGGCTCCTGGTTCTGGACGAGATGGACCAGCTGGACAGTAAAGCTCAGGACGTCCTCTACACCGTCTTTGAATGGCCGTACCTGCCCAAGTCCCGCCTCTGCCTCGTCGGTAAGAGCTCCGCCCCCTCAGGCCTCCATGTTGTCACTGGTGTTGGCTGTGAAACAGGAAGTGTCTGCAGATGAATCAGCTGATAGTTCATGAGGGAGGACACTCAGCTCTGTAACCGAGTGAGACGTCATCTTTCTTGTGGATAATGTCGCTGTCGGGATGATTCAGATGTCAACAATTAAATCTCAAAATAATTCAGATCTCGAAGAATCAGAATCAGCAGCTTTTTCTTTGTGCTTCTAAAATCACCCTGATCTTTGTGGTCTTCCTGCAGGTATCGCCAACGCTCTGGACCTGACGGACCGGATCCTTCCCCGGCTGCAGGCTCGGCCTCACTGCCGTCCCCAGCTGTTACACTTCCCGCCCTACAGCCGCCAGGAGCTCGCCGCCATCGTACAGGACAGACTGACTCAGGTAAACTCACACGGGGCTGCAGCTCACGTCACAACAAGGTGAAACCACGTGGCGTGTTTTAATCCGTGATCCGTGTTACTCCTCAGGCGTCGGCCGACGGGGTCCTCGACACTGCTGCGGTTCAGTTCTGTGCCAGGAAGGTGTCGGCGGTGTCGGGAGACGCCAGGAAAGCTCTGGACATCTGCAGGTAAACGCCTTCTTCTGAAAGAATTTACAGTGAAGTGATCAGTGGCTGCAGAAAAAAGATTTTTATCTCAAATACAGAATTTATGTTCCACCTTTTATTCAACGCAGATTTTCTCCCGCTTTTTGCTTTAAAAAAAAAAACATTAAAAAAGCATTTTTTCTGAGCTGCTTTCCCATTTTACAGTGAGTCACATGTTTATCTTTAGAGTTTGAGCTCATCGAAGGTGTGAAACTGTTGAATTGTTGTGCAGGAGAGCTGTAGAGATGGTGGAGTCTGATGAGAGGAGGAAAACAGCTGACTCAGCAGAAACTAAAGGTGAGTGAAGCTGCGTCTCCATCTGACATCCTGACGGAGAGTCTCGGTCTCACTGAGTCACTGAAAGGCTTCCTGTCCTTCTGTAGGTCCGGCGTTGTCGCGGGTCAGCCTCCCTCAGGTGGCGCGGGTGCTGTCGGAGGTCTACGGCGACCGGATGGCGGCTCAGAGCGGCGGCGGCTCGGAGGGAGAGAGTTTCCCGCTGCAGCAGAAGCTGCTGGTCTGCTGCCTCCTGCTGCTCATCCGCAACGGGAAGAGCAAAGAGATCGGACTGGGGAAGGTGAGCCCTGATCGGCCCGGAGCCGAAACCGGATCACGACCCATTTTATGGTTTCAGCTCATTGAAGTCAGCCGCGCTCACGAGTCCAAACTTATCGTGTATTATTGGATGTAATGTTAGCCAGAGTCCTGGTAAATCTGTCGGTTCCTGCTCTGAGCTGCAGGACGACCAAACTGAGACCTGTTTGTGTTTCAGCTGCATGAGGTCTACAGTCGTCTGTGCGTCCAGAGGCAGGTGACCGCCGTCGGTCAGGGCGAGTGTCTGTCGCTCTGCAGCCTGTTGGAGAGTCGAGGGATCTTCGGCCTGAAGAAAGCCAGAGAGGCTCGACTCACTAAGGTACAGGACCAGGACCAGGACCAGGACAGAGAAAGTTGGTCTGAGTTTATTGTGTTGACAGAATAAAGACAATCAGATATTTAGAGCTGATTTTTCATCATTAATGAGCAGAACTCCTGATCAGATAAAGATAGAAACTTCAGATCAGCTCCAGAACAACACAAACACATGAGAGGAACTTTTCTTTGGAAAAGAAGGAAACATTCAGAGTGTGTTTTTAGTTAGAGAACAGAGTCTGAACTGATCAGACTGAATCAGATGAGTCTACATTTGAGGAGATTTAGTGATGTTTGTTCTGCTTGCTGGGAATCAAACGTGTGACGTCTTGCCTGGTCCTGCAGGTGTTTCTGAAGATCGAGGAGAAGGACGTTGAAAATGCTCTGAAGGATCGGACTCTGCTGGGCAGCATCCTGGCTGCTGGACTCCCCTGAGGGACTCCCCTGAGGGACTCCCCTGAGGGACTCCCCTCATGAACACATTTTTATTTAATCCTCTTTTTTTTTTTTTTTTTTAACCAGGATTTGTTTTGCTTTTTTTATTGAGCCAGGATTTTTTTTCTGCTGGTTTATTCTTTTATTCTCATTTTTGCTGGGAATTTGTACATTTCTCTGAAAAGATTTTCTTTAAAAAAAAAAAAAAAAAAAAAAAGCTAATTTTTGGGTGTTTCTTTGGCTTTTGTTGACGTTTGGTCGGTTTGTTGTTGAACATCAGTTCTGAAATGCCGAACTTTGTTTCAGTTGAAACGCTTCTAGTTTTATGCTGTAAATAAATGAATGTACAGACATTTTAATCAGCTGATCGTTTCCAGCTCACGTCTTT
Source organism: Remorina albescens (assembly GCA_034769265.1). Taxonomy (NCBI): domain Eukaryota; kingdom Metazoa; phylum Chordata; class Actinopteri; order Carangiformes; family Echeneidae; genus Remorina; species Remorina albescens. Next base: position 26,861,163 of record CM068487.1, read on the forward strand.
TCCAAACCGGAGAGTTTTATTTAACCGTCAAAGTGAAACTGGAGCTGCTGATCGGATTAAAGGGTTAACAGTCGACTTCAACACAACTGTGTGTTGTTGTGACTTCACTGTTTAGCAGCTGCAGATTTTGAATTCATGTTTGTTCTTTCATCAGTAAAGAGCTGCTAATGCCAACATTAGCTATGTAGCTTCTGCAGAAACCTTTAAATGATGGATGGCAGCAACAACATTAAAACAGTTTAATTTGAAAGTTAAAAAAAACAAAAAACAAAAGCAGATAAAGAAGTTCTATGAATTTGGTGGAATAATTTAATGCCTTAATGTGAAGACAGGAATTATTCACAGCATCGACTCCAAAAGGACAAAAATAAATTATTGTGCATGTGAACAGAAGTGTAAACATTGGATGTAAAATATGAATACATATTCACACATGAAACAAATTACATCATCTTCAAGAAACCACATTAGAAATAATTCAAAGTCAATTTACAAAGAAACTTTCCTCCTCGTCTCTAGCTTAAGTCTGAGGTTTTCCCATAATTCCTCTGTCAGCAAGTTAAAATACTTTCCTGATTGTCTCAACACACACACAGTGAAGATACTTCTGGTCATTTCAAAGAGCCCTCTTAAATTATTTATTTCGGATGGACACTTATTTCTTACTTCTTACTTCATTTTTTTTTTCTGTCACTTCACAGTAAATACCCCTTTTTAAATATTTATAAGTAAAATAAACATTAAATATGGTTTCTAAACACTGATGTGGCTGTAAATAGAACCGTTTAAATAACTTAAATCAGAAGCTGCCGTTCAGAGAAAACATGATATAAAAGCTATATTTTGATTGGAGAATTTAGATTCTTTACAAATAATGTACATTAGTTAAGCGTTTAGCTTTCCTCTGCTGACCTAACGCCGTATTATAGAAACCAATAATCACCAACACATACTAAAGGGGAATTAAAGTTTCACAATAAAAATGTAAACATTTAAGCGCTTCGGTTAAATTTAAAACTAAGTGTACATTTCCTGATTAAAACAGATTTTTGTGAATGAAATCATTTCATGTTATTTTTATCCACTTTTAACAAACCCACCAATGTTATAATAAACTAACAGCACGGGATTTCCTTCAGACAATCAAAACCACAGAGATATTCTTATCAGTGTGAAGTGGGAATAAGAAATAAATAAAAGTCGTAAACAAACATGAATAAATAGTTGAGGACATTCAGCGTGAGGAGATCGAAAGACATTCTCAGTGAATTTAAGGTTAAAAAACTTTCAGGAGAAACGTGCTCGTCCGTCCGAGTTTCTGAGCATTTACAATCTTTAGTTGTTTTTCACAACAAACTGAACATCTGAACGTTTTATTTCTCTTCTTTTTCTTTGATTTGATGGAAACAGATAAAAGATTTTCCTCTTTACTGAGTTTAAACAGCCTGAAGACCTAAAGAGTCCTTTAATTCCTTAACTATTTACCATTTATTATTTTTCTCTAAAGATCTCTGAAAGTAGAGTGAAAATAAACGTAGCTGTACTTCAAAGTTAACACTGACTCATTATTTGAAGTAAAACTGGATCATTGGAGTTTCTTCATTTTTAAAATTTTGTGGTTTAAAGCTGCAAATGTTAGTTGACTAATAGACAACATGTTTTAAATTTTGTTCAAGCTGATCTTTGATTTTTAGTGTCAGACAAAACAAGACATTTGAAGTATTTTTCACTATATTTTTGAATTTTAAAGTCAGAAGGATTCATAAATGACTCTAAAAAATGATTATCTGGAATTTTAAGCACTAAATTATATAATTCTTACCAGGGAATCAAATTTCTTTAAGATATTGCCTATTTAGTTTTCTTGAATGAGGAAAACATTCGTCTAACAATCTAATCATGTCAGTAAATATTTTGAATTTAATATTTCTATCTTTGAGTGTTTGAGCTGTTTTATGACAGAACAAATCAGCAAAACTACATTTTACTAAATTATCAACGACTTATTTAAAACTTCTCCACAAAGATATCAGAAACTATGAACTTTTTCAGAACAACACCAAAAAAGCCGAATTTGGAGAAATTAGTTATGGTTAAAAGAAAAGCACCATTTTCCCTTCGCAGGTTATTAAAGCAGTCAGAAACATTTAACAGTCCTCAGATCTGAATGAAATACATTTACTTTTCTAAAACTGACATGAAGGTAAAGCTGCACATCTTAAATATACCTTTTACTTTGAAAATATCTATATTAGATAAATTTCTTTCTTTCTTTATTTCTGATAAACCATCAAGAACTTTAGTTTTAGTCTTAAAATACTCAAATATCAAAAATACTCCAGTTTGGTCCTCTCTGATGGAAAACAGATCCACAGCTAAATTAAACAGCAGGTTGTTGGACGGTTTCATGCTCAGACATTAAATACATTCACATAGTGATCTGTGCCATCTTTCATATAAAAGCTTACAAAGACTAAATTGTTTGGTCGGAGTCGAACAGAGAACACATGAAGCCTCTTCAGTCCGTCACAGCTGAACAGATTCAATCTCATTTAGGGGTCATTTTGTTTTCTGAGCTGCACAAGTAATCATGTTTTTGTTCTGACAGAAGTGACACACCGTTTGGGTTCGTTTTTAAATGTTTCTCCTCGTCGGATCAGCGTGTGTCTTTATTTTTCTCTGCTTTGTGCGGCGGACTAATGAGACGACGTGGTTGTGGTGGACCGGACAGACAGACTCAGCTGTCTGACGGGGTTCCAGGGTCGGGGCTGGATCTACCTCAGACGGGCGGAGAAGCAGCGCATGTACTCCGTCATCCAGCGGTCCTCCACCACCATCAGCCGAGACCGCACCATCTTCTCCAGGTCGGCCGAGCGAGCCCGCCGCCGCTCCAGGTTGGAGCTCCGTTTGTCGGACTCCCTCCGGGTCTGAACACAGGCGTCGGAGGTTTGGCTCTAACGGGAGAAACCGGAGAGGACACGGCTGTTTTATTATTGATGTCTGCAGAGTGTTTGGTGACACGGCTGAGCTCTGACGGACCGTCCTCTTCAGGAAGGACTCAGAGACATTTCAGCATAATAATAAAGTCTGAAGCCGAAGAATAGATTCATGTTTAAAAGCTGCAGGAGCCACTTGGTGTCATGTGCAAATATAAATAATATGTCGCACTGTTTAAATGCGGATTGTTGATGTTTGTGTGTATTTGTGGTGTTGGTCTCTAGAGGCACAGGAAGGCTCAGGACAGGTGAAGGGGTCAGAGGTCAGAGGTTATTGAATAGTTTGGACTCTGTGACTCCAGAGGACGCTAAAGTTTTTGGATGGTCACCATGGAAACATTATTAGACGGCAGTCTTACGTCATCGGGAGTCCTCCGGACCGCCGTCAGTCTGCCGGTCCTGTCCGGTCTCCGGTGCTCCTCCTTGGTCCTGGTTGGTGGCTGACTCTTCGCTCGGGGCAGTTTCCGGAGGACGGCTGCTTTGTCGTCATGGGAACCGTCTCGGTCTCCAGACACGGAGCGAGGGGTGCGGCGGCGGTGACGCCGTCTTGGCGGCGGGTTGTCCGGCTCCCCGTCGGAGGACGCCGTGTCGGCCGGCCCGTCTGAAACTCCTCTGACGTTCACCGAGCCGCCGCCATTTTCTAAACAGGTCATCACAAAAAACGTCCACACAGTGAGTTCACTTTAAGTGTTGTACTCTGACAGACTGTAACAACTCTGGTTTTAATTCAGTCTTCTAAAATCTGTGATGCTGAAGCTCAGAGGACTTCTGATTCTGGTCTCCAAAACTAAATACAGGACAGGTTCTTTATATGAGAGTCCAGAGTCTGAACGAGAGGAACCTTCTGTCCAAATATTTTTAGCGTCAGTGTGTCCTGAGGTGAACCATCCTGAGCACGGGGGGGGGGCAGAAAACAGAGGACACACAGGAACTGGATCTGGGGACATTTTTAAAGTTCCAAATCAAAGCCATGGAAAAAACTAATCCCTGCAGAGTCCCTGAGACATTTCTGTCTGTCCTCACCTGTCCTCAGTGTGGTGTCTCCTGCTCCGGTGTCTCCTGCTCCGGTGTCTCCTGCTGCGGTGTCTCCTGCTCCGGTGTCTCCTGCTCCGGTGTCTCCTGCTCCGGTGTCTCCTGCTCCCGGGTCAGGCTGCTCAGGCGGCGTCCTCGGATCCGGACCGGCCTTCAGCTCCATCTTGTGCCTCCCCTCTGAGGACGCCGGCAGGGGGAGGGACAGGGGGGCCACCCTGTTCCTGGTCAGCCGGGGCGTGGACCAGCCGCTGGAGTCGGAGCCGTTGTCCCAGCCTTCCCAGATCCAGGGCTTGTGGGAATGCTCCATCACCCGCCGGGTCAGCCGGTACTTCAGGGAGTCCTCGTAGCATTTTGAAAACGTCTCCCATTTGGGGTCTTTAAACTTCTTCATGTACTCCGTCCGGATCTTCTTGGTCACCATGGTTCTCCTTAACGACGGCGTCCAATTCTGGAAACAGGAAGGAGGAGCAAAACTGATAAACAACAACAACAACAACAGCAACACAACATAACACAACACAAGGGGCAGCGGGTGAACCTTCAAATCTCAACACACCAAAACAGACAAACAATTCAGATTCAGTGTGTGGAGGGATCCACCTGCAGCACCTGGTGACGCGTCTGTGGTGGGTGTGGTCTACCTGCAGGCCCCGCCCCCCTCCATAACAGATTACGGTGGGGATTGAGGCTCATAATACTCTTACACACCTGACGGCTTTACTACAACTGAGACTGCAAAACAGGAGCGACAACAGCTGATCTATTTCAGTCAGTCAGTCAGTCCGCCTACACGCAGACACACACAGGTTTTATTTTTTACAATCCTCTTTCTTTAATGAAGATAAACTACATTAATTATTCATCAGTCTGACCGGGTTATCGACCCCCTTCAGTTTCAGTGTGTTCGTCCTGTCGGTAATAAAACCCGGTAGAGCTGCAG